>ONZH01014022.1:0-22547 GCA_900303285.1 Rhinella marina | reverse complement strand
CAAACTAATGTTACAAACTTTGTTAACCCTTGAGGTGTTCCACAAGAATTAAAGGAAAATGGAGGTGAAATCTCAAAATTTCACTTTTTTGATAGATTATTCATGTTAATAATTTTTTTCTTGCAACACAGCAAGGGTTAACAGCAAACTAAACCTCAATATACATTACTCTGATTCTGCAGTTTACAGAAATACCCCATATGTGGTGGTAAATGTCTCTATGGGTTTGTGGCAGTGGTCAGAAGGAAAGGAGCGCCATACAAATTTTGGAGGCAGATTTTGCTAGAATAGTTTTTAGGCATCATTTTGTAATTGAGAGACCGTGACGTACCCCTACAGTGGAAACCCTCAAAAAGTCATGACCCCATTTTGGAAACTACACCCTTTAAAGAATATATTAAGAAAATATATATATTAAGCGTTTTACGGAATTTGGAAACACTTGGCTATAAAAATGAAAAGTTTCATTTCTTCCAATAAACCGTTGCTTTAGCCCCAAATTTTTCATTTTTATTGAGAAAAGCACCCAATAATTTGTTCCACATTTTCTCCTGAATACGGCAACACCCCATATGTGGTGTTAAACTGCTTTGTGGACACATGGCAGAACAGAAGGAATGCCATATAGATTTTGCAGCACAGATTTTGATGAATTGGTTTGCGGAGCCATTGATTTTTTTTTTTGAGTTATTGTCTTATGTGGGGGCTCATTTTTTGCAGGATGAGGTGACGTTTTCATTGGTACCATTTTGGGGTACATAAGACTTTTTGATCGCTTGCTATTACACTTTTTGTCAAGTCAAGATGAAAAAAAATAGCTGTTTTGGCATAGTTTTTTTAAAAAATTTTTTACAGCATTCACCTGAGGGGGCAAATCATGTGATATTTTTATAGAGAAGGTTGTTACGGACGCGGTGATACCCAATATGTCTAACATTTTTATTTTTATTAAATTTTACACATTAGATTTATTTTTGAACAGAATAAAATCTTTTTTTGTGTTGCCATTTTCTGAGAGCCATTTTATGTTTCGGGCGATTGTCTCAGGTAGGGTCTCATTTTATCATTTACCATTTTGGGTTAATTACACCTTTTTGATCGCCTGCTATTACACTTTTTGTGAGGCAAGAGGGAAAAAATGTCTGTTTTGGCATAGATTAATTTATTTTTTTTTACAGCATTCACCTGGGGCGCCATCTCATGTAATATTTGCATAGAGCAGGTTGTTAAGGACGTGGTGATACCCAATATGTCTAACATTTTTATTTTTGGAAAATTTTACACATTAGATGCATTTTTGAACAGAATAAAATCTTTTTTTTTTGTTGCTATTTTCTGAGAGCCATATTTTTTTTATTTTTCGGGAGATTGTCTCAGGTAGGGTCTCATTTTTTGAGGGACAAGATGACGGTTTGATTGGTACCATTTTGGGTTACTTACGCCTTTTTGATCACCTGCTATTACACTTTTTGTGAGGGAAGGTGACAAAAAAATGGCACTTTTTTTTTTTACTGCGTTCACCTGGTGGGGTGAATGTTGTGATGTTTTTATAGAGCCGGTCGATACGGATGCGGCAATACCTAATAAGTATACTTTTCTTTTACAATTTTTTTTAACTTTATTTTGAGAAAAGTGCGCTTTTTTTTACTTGAAACTTTTATTTTTTGTAAAACTTTATTTTTTTTTACTTTTTTCACTTTTTTCTTCCCTTTACAATGCATTACAATGCATTACAATGCATCCTTTACAATGCATTACAATGCTTCTGCATTGTAATGCATTGGTTGTAAGTGTATTACCAGTGTAATACACTTACAGCCTGCTTCGTGTGAGATCCAGGGAGCTGGATCTCACAGGCTCGCAGGGATGGCAGCCACGATGCCTAAGGAAGGCAACGGGCTGCCATCCAAGCCATCAGGTCCCCGTCACAGCAGCGCGGGGACCCGATGGACTTTACTTACATACGCCCGCATCGCATGTACCGCAGTCATCGCTGACCACGGCACATCGAGGCTTAATACGCAGTGTACTGGGAACAGCCGCCCCCCTGCAGCTGATCAGCGCGCAGTAGTACTACGGTGCTGGGCGTCTAGCCCCTTCATGCAGTGCCGTACTATTACGGCGCTGGGCGTGAAGGGGTTAATATACATAAGATATATATAATATATATTTAGTATACTACTACGAAGATATTATTGGTGAGAGGAGGGCCATATCCATTTTTTTCTTCTAAATGGGTATTTATTGGGATATATATCGTTATAGCGATAAATTTCTTAATATCGTTAACGTGGGAATATTTTTGATATCGCCCAATCAGATTAGCTGCAGCATGAGCACATCTTTGAGTCTGTGTGTAGGAGGAGGAAGCGCTATCTATGAAGGGGCATGTATCCAAGGGTACTTTTTTTCACACTAGTGCATTTGCCTAACACAAACGGGAGAACGGCCAGCACCATTAACAATAATGGGAGACGGCGCTGATCTGGCTGCCACCCAGCAAGATCACCGGGAATTGGCCAGACAAATACTGCGGAACAGCCTGCCAGATCACCACCACATATGTGAAAGTAGCCTAAGGCAAATTACTGTGAAGGGGCATGAATCTGAGAATACCTTCACTTGTTTGGGTAGAGTTAGAGGCGTGGCCTAGCAATAAAGAAAATTGCTGCAGCGCACTACACACGCTCACGTTGTCCTTCTATACGGTTTTCATTATTGGCACTCACTGGTATATATACAGTGCCTTGCGAAAGTATTCGGCCCCCTGGAACTTTTCAAACTTTTGCCACATTTCAGGCTTCAAACAAAAAGATATAACATTTTAAATTTTTGTGAAGAATCAACAATAAGTGGGTCACAATTGTGAAGTGGAACGAAATTTATTGAATCATTTAAACTTTTTAGTAATATTAAAACTGAAAAGTGAGGCGTGCAAAATTATTCGGCCCATTTACTTTCAGTTCAGAAAACTCACTCCAGAAGTTCATTGAGGATCTCTGAATGATCCAATGTTGTCCTAAATAGAATCCACCTGTGTGTAATCAAGTCTCCGTATAAATGCACCTGCGACCAAGGAACAGACCAGGCAGGTCCGTGATACTGTTATGGAGAAGTTTAAAGCCGGATTTGGATACCAAAAGATTTCACAAGCTTTAAACATCCCAAGGAGCACTGTGCAAGCGATTATATTGAAATGAAAGGAGTATCAGACCACTGCAAATCTACCAAGACCCAGCCGTCCCTCTAAACTTTCATCTCAAACAAGGAGAAGACTGATCAGAGATGCAGCCAAGAGGCCCATGATCACTCTGGATGAACTGCAGAGATCTACAGCTGAGGTGGGTGAGTCTGTCCATAGGACAACAATCAGTCCAACACTTCACAAATCGGGCCTTTATTGAAGAGTGGCAAGAAGAAAGCCATTTCTCAAAGATATCCATAAAAAGTCTCGTTTACAGTTTGCCACAAGCCACCTGGGAGACACATCAAACATGTGGAAGAAGGTGCTCTGGTCAGATGAAACCAAAATCAAACTTTTTGGAAACAATGCAAAATGATATGTTTGACGTAAAAGCAACACAGCTCATCACCCTTAACACACCATCCCCACTGTCAAACATGGTGGTGGCAGCATCATGGTTTGGGCCTGCTTTTCATCAGCGGGGACAGGGAAGATGGTTAAAATTGATGGGAAGATGGATGGAGCCAAATACAGGACCATTCTGGATGAAAACCTGTTGAAGTCTACAAAAGACCTGAGACTTGGACGGAGATTTATCTTCCAACAAGACAATGATCCCAAACATAATGCAAAATCTACAATGGAATGGTTCAAAAATAAACGTATCCAGGTCTTGGAATGGCCAAGTCAAAGTCCAGACCTGAATCCAATTGAGAATATGTGGAAAGAGCTGAAAACTGCTGTTCACAAACGCTCTCCATCCAACCTCAAAGAGCTCGAGCTGTTTTGCAAGGAAGAATGGACAAGAATTTCAGTCTCTAGATGTGCAAAACTGATAGAGACATACCCCAAGCGACTTGCAGCTGTAATCGCAGCAAAAGGTGGCGCAACAAAGTATTAATGCAAGGGGCCGAATAATTTTGCACGCCCCACTTTTCAGTTATATTATTACAAAAAAAGTTTAAATGATCCAATAAATTTCGTTCCACTTCACAATTGTGACCCACTTGTTGTTGATTTTTAACCAAAAATTTAAAATGTTATATCTTTTTGCTTGAAGCCTGAAATGTGGCAAAAGGTTGAAATGTTTCAGGGGGCCGAATACTTACGCAAGGCACTGTACAATACAGTACACACATTTTTTAACATGTTTTTACTTATCAAATATTTTGTTACTCACCCTGCTGTATCTCTGCGCGGATCTCATTAGGCCGCTCTCGGCACTTGAACGTCAAATCGGACCATTTCCGCTGGATCTGGCCCGGGGTCTGCACTGTGTCAAAGCGATGGCTCAAGCCTTGGATCACCTGCTGCACTATCTCCTTCTGCTTGTTCGGGTGTCGATGTGTACCATCGTAATCCTGCCGGTCCATCAGCCGGATCATGTATTTAAGCTCTCCAGAGCTAAATGCTGAAGATCGCCTGGATGCCATTTTGAAAACTTCTCTCTTCTCTGAGGAGTTCATGCTGCGGCACAGCAGCGTGCGGGCCTGCGTATTATGCAATCGCTAGACAATAGTACGCTAAGGATTCGTACGCACTAAGTAAGTAACGTACCTTTAACAACTGTACGTTCGTTATTATGTGCTAATGTTCACAGAACACGACCAGAATAACAAATGATTTTTACGCATCTTTTTAAAAATTCGACAAATATTCGGCGAAGCGAATCTTTGAAGATTTGCTCATCTCTACTGTACACACACACACACACAACCAACTGGTAACGCTCAATTATGAATTGATTTATACAAGTCCAAGATGAGGCATGGCATGACACAGGGTTTTAAGAAAAGATGTTCCAAAATGATTTTATAATGAAATCATAAAAAGTATTTAGAAAAACCAACAAGAGTGATATTTCTATTTGAGTTTAAAGTTTTATTTTTTTATATAATGATAGTTTGGGAAATTTACTTTTATAACATTTTTTTTCCAGCTATTTGATGTCTTTGTCTGAAATAACTGCCATGACCTGCCTGTGCAATCAACTACATTTTCAGTCTGGCTGAACGCAGCTTGGCACTGTCATGTAGAATGACTTTACAATGTAACATCTAAGTTTGCGGTATTTTGGCAGGCGCCAGCAGTGGTCACTGCCGTCTTCTGTCCTTTATAATTTTCTATCCTTCAATAGAAACCCTGCCAAGTAGTAGATAGCAGCAAGTAAGTAAATCGCCAATTATCTGTGTACATTTGATTTGTTTAATTAGCTAACAAATTTGGTCCGTTTAAGTAGAGGTTTGCTAGGAAATTATTTCCGCGGAATTGTAAGTAGAAATTATTCACACCGTGTTTTCGCCTCAAAGTCTATTTTTCTGCTACATTTTATAGTAATTAATAACAAGCTCACAAATTAATTGCACTTGAAGCTGAATGTATACATGTGTACCAACAATTTAATATTATTTACTGTGGTCCGCCCACACATCTTAATTACATTTTAGAGTTAGCACATTAGCAAGGATGATAATTTATATTCCTGCCAACTTGGATACGTTATCATTTTTGTGATGTTTCTATAATAAATCTAAAGACAACATTGATGCTACAAGTTAATTTGTAAAAGGCTATTAAGGCTTGTCAGGTAATTGCATTTTCCCTGTGAAGGTTTACCTTTGATGGTTTGGAATGAAGAGTGATAAAACTAACGCGCTTCTTACAAAATCTTTAATTGTGCATTGGTTAATAATATATCAGCTGGCAGCAATTATTTCACCCAGGTCATTTACTGCCAGTTTAATGGAATACTGAAATGTGGGTTATTTTTGAATAGGAAGGAGACCATAAAAGTGGTAGATACCCCACTACTCCAAGGTAGCCACCCAATATGAAAGCCAAAAGAGAAAAACAAAGGAGTGCATCATAAGAAGCACAGTTAAAGGGGTCTTTCGAATAGGACTGAGCCGCTCCTCGGCCTCGAGACCAATGAACGTGATGTCACTGGCCTAGGAAAAGCTAAGAGATAGCCGCGGCGCTCACGGGAGCACCGGTTCCTTCTCAAACATCTGATCGGCGGGGGTCCCGGGTGTCGGCCACACACTGATCAGATACTGATGACCTATCCTGAGGATAGGTCATCAGTAGTTAACTCCCGGAAAACCCCTTTAAAGGGTCACTAATATCAAAACAACTTTTTATATGTCATAGAGATATATCAAAAGTCTAGCTCTATGTGGGTCTGAGTGCTGAGACCCCCAGCAATCAGAAGAATGAAGAGAGAGACACAGACAAATATTGCGCTCTCTCTCCTCACTGCATGAGACATAGTCCATTAAAGTCTATTGCCCATCTCAATGGATTTCCATCCTCTGCAGCAAGGAGAGAGTGCATAATACGTGTGTGCTTCTCTGTCCTTGTTCTAGGGTCCAGCGGGGGTCTGAGTGCTCAGACACCCACTGATGTAAACTTTTGATATGTCTCTATAACATATCAAAAGTTTTTTTTAAATGTTACTGACCCTTTATATCAGGGACGTAGCTAAAGGCTCATGGGCCCTAGTTCAAGAGTTCAGCTTGGTACACCCTTCCCTCAGTATTTTATGTACAGGGGGCAGGGGAGCACATAGCCTTTGTGCCTGCCTGAGGCAAATATTGAAACGGCAACCCCTCCCTATTCCAAATTCTTGACCTAACTCTTTCCCTCCAGTTAGAGGTGTAACTTGACCTGCATGCTCTTTCTATAATACAGGTTACAATATGGCAATAAAAAAAAAAAATATATATATATATATATTTTTTTTTTTACAAAGTTTTACACTTTTGCATATGCAATATTAAATGGTGCCATTAGAAATTCCAACTTTTCCCTCAAAAAACTAGCCTTCATACGGCTATGTGAACAGAAAAATAAAAAAACTTATGGCTCTGGGAAGGCGAGGAGTGAAAAATTAAAACGTGAAAGTGGAAAATCGCAGGTTCCTCTGAGGGTTAAAGGGTTTCTGTCATCAGAATTTAGCCTACAAAACCGAGTGTCATTTGCAAATTGCAAATGACACCTGATGACAGAAAGCCTTCTTTTATAGAAATCTGTACGGTAGTTTTTGTTAAAATAGCGTTTTTATAATATGCTAATTAGGCCCCCTAGGTGCAGTAGGCGTGAACCCTGCACCTAGGAGCGGCCGTAATAACGCCCCTTACCCCTCCTCCCTTGCGTTGATAGACAGGGCCGGGCAGCCATCTCTTTAGTCTCCCGGCCCTGTATGATCGCGAAATCCCGCGCCTGCGCATTGCGATAAGCAATCAGCGCATGCGCATTGATGAAGCCGGGACCCGGGCGGCCGCCGGCTCTCAACGCGCGTGCGCTGATTGCTTATCGCAATGCGCAGGCGCTGGATTTCGCGATCGTACAGGGCCGGGAGACGAAAGAGATGGCTGCCCGGCCCTGTCAATCAACGCAAGGGAGGAGGGGTAAGGGGCGTTATTACGGCCGCTCCTAGGTGCAGGGTTCACGCATACTGCACCTAGGGGGCCTAATTAGCATATTATAAAAACGCTATTTTAACAAAAACTACCGTACAGTTTTCTATAAAAAAAGGCTTTCTGTCATCAGGTGTCATTTGCGATTTGCAAATGACACTCGGTTTTGTCGGCTAAATTCTGATGACAGAAACCCTTTAATGTTATTTAATAGAGATGAGCGAATATATTCGCCGCTTCGTAGATTCGATACGAATCTTGGAAATTTTTAACACCGAAGCGAATCCGAATATTTTCAGATTCCCTTCGGAAAATTAGTCTAAAATCTTTGTATGCTAATGCTACGTACGCATAATATAATTTGTACGCTAATGCTATGCATCTGATAATTTGTATTGCCCTATAAGACACCCCCCCAAAGTGTGTGTGTGTGTGTGTGTGGGGGAAATGTCACTGCTTCTTATGGGGTGAATACTAATGAGCGCTTCCATAATGGAAGTTCTTGTTAGTACAGGAGGATGAGGAAGAGGTGAATGGAGCATTCCCTGTGCAGGCTCTGTACAGCTTCCTGGTCTATCTTGGCAACACACTGTGCTGTGATCTGTGAAAGGCGTGAGGATGCACTCTCTCACCTCACACTGTGCGATGTCAGGTCACAGCAAAGAGCAGTAGGAAGCTGGATCTTAGGAGCTGCAGCAGCAGTGTCCAGAGCACGAGAGGTAACTTGATTTATTTTTTGATTCTCATCTGAGGTCTGATTAACATAGGAGTATGATCTGAGGTCTCATTGGGGGTCTTTTTTTACCATAAGGGTATGAGCTAAGGTCTCATTGAGGGTCTTATTAACATGTGGGTCTGATCTGAGGTAGAGATGAGCGAATCATTCAAATTTTTATTCACCAAATATTCGCCGAATATCTGACAAGATTCGTATTCGCACAAACTTATTCGGTCGAATCTACATAAAAAACAATTGTTGTTTTGCGAACATTCCTGCGTAAATTACGTAGTACAGTCAGCGTATGTAAAAGTATGCAACATGTTAGCATTAGCGTACAAAAGTGCATACGAATCCTTAATGTACAAATGACACGCGAATGCGTCATACGCACGAGGCTAGGCCACGGCCTACAGTCTTTAGAGGAAGACTATATGAGCTAGAAAAATAAGGTGAAGGATGACGTGGTCAGCTGACCCAGCTGTAAGGACTGTCGTGGTGGTGGTGGTGGTGATGCTGGCAGTCCTGGAATCAGAGGCTCTGGCTGAGGCTTTTCACAGAACCGGAGGACGCCATCTGGGAATTTCTGCAGGCAGCGCAAGCATCCTGGACCTGGTGGTTTAGCCAGCCACACTTCTGTGACGAGCTTGCAGCAGGTACAGCCGTTTCACCGACCGGCGGCCCACGAAATACTCCTTCCCAGAGTCGTCATCCTGCAGGAAGCCAGACCCTCGCCCCACTGAAAACCACAGCACAGTTCCCTTCCTTCGTTCTAGTGAAGGATCTCCCGGCCTAGGGTGGTCAAGAACTTGTATTACCCATTCCTACACCGTGGTTTTATACTCCCAGGGGGTCTGTGCACGGGCCATCACAGATGCCGGAACAATGGTGTTCTGGCTTGAACTCCTCCTGGGCGGCGAAGTGGACGCTCCAGCCATTTCCGCTGAACAA
This sequence comes from Rhinella marina, assembly GCA_900303285.1. Taxonomy (NCBI): domain Eukaryota; kingdom Metazoa; phylum Chordata; class Amphibia; order Anura; family Bufonidae; genus Rhinella; species Rhinella marina. The sequence goes on along the minus strand of ONZH01014022.1, from coordinate 13,276 downwards.
GACAGAGCGGACCTTCCAGCCGCGCGAACGCCAGCAGATGCTCCAGCTATCTCACTAGTCGCAGCTTCAGTTGATGATGATGATGGCCAGGCAGGCACTGAAGCCTGGTTTCTCCGGCACAGTTTAACTTGTGACGCCCTGATGTCTGTAGCGGGCGGTGGTTCTGGAAACTCGTCCCCAAAACACATCTCATTCCAGTTGGGCCGCAGCAGGTGACGCTTCTTTTTTAGAGCCGTGCTTGCTATCTTGCTTGCTTCCAGGTCAGCCGTCAGCACTGGTCTAAACTGGTTCAGACTGCTTGACTCAGAGGAGGGTGGAGTACTGAGGGAGGAGTCTTCACTCCCTATACGTGCAAATAGTTTGATCCCCGGTGGGCTGTTTTTTCCAGTTCGGAGGGGGGCGTATCTTTACTTTCCCTCTCTTGCGAACTTTTCCCGCTCACGCATAATGCGTACGTTTCGTACGGTTCATACGTATCATACGTATAGTTAGCGTGTAAAATTTTGCGCACATTGACGAATAATACGAAGCGAATCCAAGGAAATTTGAATTCGCTTCGCAGCTGAAAAATCCTAAGATTTAATACGAATCAACGAATCGACGAATCGCTTCATTCATCTCTAATCTGAGGTCTTATTGGGGGTCTGATCTGTGGTCTTATTAACATTGTTGAGTCTGATTGGGACTCTGAGCTGAGGTCTGCTGAAAAATATTTTCTCTTTCTTCTTGGTGTGCCTTATAGGGCGAAAAATACGGTAGTTCTAAGAATTCATCTAAGCCTTTTTTTAAACCATCCACTCTTCATGTTGTGACCTCGTCCTAAAGTCAACTATTTCACAATTTTCATGGTGAAGAAGTCTTGTCACCTCTAGTGCTTGAAATTTTTCTTCTCTAGAAGCAGGCATTGCCCTTGTCTTTGGAAGGGAACTTTTAACCCTTTTTTAGGCCATTTATACTGTATATTTATACTTGTATGGTAATCATGTGTCTCCTTAGACTTTTCTTCTCAAGACAAAATATATTGAATTATTTTAATCTGTCCTCTTCACTAAGACCATCCACTCCCATTATCAGTTTGGTTGCTCTTTTTGTACTTTTTCCAGATCTAGGGCATCCTTTCTATGAACCGCCAAACAACACTGAATTGCATATTCCAAATGAGGCAACACCAAAGCTATGTGAAGAAGTAATATTACCTCCCTGTTCCACAAGTGCTTGCCTTATTTATTACACACTATTACATTATTTATTATATAGTTTTATAGTTTTCGGCCAATTTCTAATCAGATAGTTTGTGTTTTCAAAAAGAATAAGTGGACACCCACACAATGCTTTGACAGGCAACTCTGAAGACCTTGATCCAGCTTTGGATGGATGCAATTAGCACAATCAAGCTTTATTATCTTTTTTAAAATTGGGTAATTAGTGTAGAAAAATATTTAAAGTTTGATTAGCATAATAAAGCTTTATCAGACTTTAGAGGTTGTCCAGCCATTAAATTTAAAAAAAAAAGGCTTTTGATGGTATAAACAAATAAAATATGTCATACTTCACTTACGAGTATAGTGCTGGTCTCTACTTCATGGTCCCACTCAACACACAGGAAGTGACCAGCCGAGACCTGCCTCAGCCACTGATTGGCTGAGTGGTAATTTCCTGCAGGAAGTAGAGAGTATGGGGGTCTGTGAAGAATTGGAATGGGAGCAGCAGTGGTGCCGTTTTTCATTTTTATGTAAATGACCCGACGACCTCTAAAATCATGATAGCCACATTCTACTTTATCTTGTTTATGATGATTCTGGTTATTCTTAACCTTCCTCGGAATATCATAATCCATAAAACAAACCTCTAACATATAACATATCTATCTGCAAGCAGCATGTTATATACACTTCATCCTACCTCATTCATATTAGATTGATTTGCACTTTTTCATATTGTTGTAGCATAGGAATAGCAAAGTTTTTTAACAATTAAAGGGGTTTTCCATTTTAAAAAATTCTACGTTTTTTCAAACTAGCTCTTGGATCTGAATACTTTTGTAGTTGCATATAGTTAAAAATGTGATATAATAAAGAAGAAAAGGAGTGCTGCAAGGCAGTCTATAACCCAAAAAAGATGAAGTACTCAATATCGTACCTGTAACAAAGCAAATATAAAAATCAAACATCTTTCATTTATGGTGAGGGCTGCATCTGCCATGAGGCGTCTCACCTCAGGCAATGGCCAATCTGTATTTATGGGGTCTTATGGTTCCCGTCCCCATCATTCAGTTTCAAAGGCTACTAGGCACGAAGCATGTGAGGCAGTAAAACAACACAAGAGGTTGCAATTACATCATCATGGTCTTCTGTGCCAGGTCTCAGGTGGCACCACCACGTGGTCATGAACGCCTGACTGAAAACCGGCACAGGAGGATGCGGTGATGTCATCATGACCACCTGCGTCAGGATGCAGCAACTCAGATCACAGGTCAAAATAGGTCTGTGGTCTGCATTGCAGATGGCGTTGAATAGGAGTCAGGTGAGTGTTATTATGATTATTATTACATTTTATTTTTACTATATGGGGGCAACACAGACTTGAGTGCTTTAGGGAGGGTATTACAGACTGGAGTATTACAGGTCAGAGCACAGCAGGGAGGCATTACATGAGGAGAACTACTGGGTGGATCACAGGCTGAAGCACTACATGAGGGGCAACACAGGGGAGCATTACAGGCTGGAGCACTACAGAGGGGCATTACAGGCTGGAGAACTATAGGGGGCATTACACGCCAGCGCACTACAGGGAGCATCATAGGCTGGAGCACAACAGAAGGTTGTTTAAAGCAGGATCCTTACAGGGTGAACAGGTGGGCATTATAATACTGTGGTCACTACAGGGGCATTATAATATCGGGGGTCCTATGGGGGCATTATAATGCAAGGGTATTATTGGGGGCATTATTACACATGAGGCTCTACAGGGGGCATTATACATATGGGCAAAACTGTCTGGGAGAGAATTATTACTATTGTTGGGACTTTTGGGGAGCACTGTTATCATGGTGGGACTATCTGTATGACGATAATATTTAAAAGTATAATATTTGGGAACACTAGTGAGCACAGTGTACACCAGGATAATACTGTTGGAGCATCAAGAGGTGGGATGATTTAAATGTGAGGAACCTAAAATGTCTGTTTGCCAAACGTTGTAGAGATGAGGGGCAGCTGGAAGAAGTTATCAAGGCGGTCTGGTCAGAATAGTTAAGATGAAGAAAGAGAATGTTTGCATCAGAAGTGTAATCACTGGATGTAAGTCGTATGCAATGATGTATTTGTTTATATGTTTTGTAGCACTGTATGTAATGTCCATCCAAATCTGTTTTTAACAGTATGGCTGGGGGCGGGTTGGATTCAGAATTTGGTGTGTGTTTGTGGTGGGAGGGGGGTTGTCATCATTTCAAATTTTGCCTCAGGTAGCAGCAAGGTTTGGTGCACCCCCGACAATATCTACATATCCTGTTATCAGATGATATGTCAGTATACCTAATATAGTTTGAAAAGTTAATAACCTAAACACTTAAAATAAATAAGTTAAAAAGCTCATATCCTGCAAATTATTTCTAGAAGAAAAATAAAATACTTAAAATAATTGTCAGTTAAATGGCTCATTATATTATTGGAAAAGAAATTCGAAGATCTTGAGGGGTGGCCAGTGGGCAGTGAAGATGGCACATGGTATGGCAGCAGCTTGTTTATCGTTAATGGCCACATGACTTTGCAGGAACCGGCCACATCTTAGCCGCATCTCCACTACCCATAACTTAAAAGTTTTCGTTTTGATATACTAATTGGATACACACTTGACTTATTGACTTTCTCCTTGTGGAAAGAAGAGTCACCTGATTTATTTCTATTAATGTCTAATTGGTAGAGAAAAAGAAAATTAGCTCTTATATTTTTTGTGCGTTATACAAGTACAGAGGTTAATTAAAATGTTTGAGCAAATGACTTTCATGGTTGGAGATTTCAGCAGAACTTTTTATTATGTTAACATTTATTAATGCGTCTTTTAATAAAATTAAGACATTTATTATTATCTTAATTAACTTGGGATTTCTGTTAATAAAGAATTATTTAATGGATTAGTGGCTGCATTTAAAATGAACACAGATTTGATAGATATCATGGCATAAGATTCACATTAAAATGATGTGAAGTTTATTAATGTCTCTAAATTGCTTTCAAATATATGTAAATGATACTCCACTTCTTTCTGTGAGCACATTACATGTAAAATGTGTTTTTCATTCCACTCTTATTTACTATCAATCAAATCCTTGAAGTTCCTTGAACATGTAGTGGTTGGGAGCAGCACGGCTCTATGCAAGGCAGTAATTAGGGAACAGACTTTCGAGCTGAATACACTTTTCGTATAGTGTAATAGATGAAAACAAAGATGAATGCAAACAAAAATGATTCATCTTGAATTTCAAACTGCAGCAATATTCTGAGAAGAAAGAGTAAGAGTTTATCAAATGCTGGAGCAATTAAAAAGGAAATGTAATGCACATCAATGTGGTTGAAACTTCAAGATGCTAAAAATCCAAGCTTTGAAGACCAGCATAGTGCAAACCAATGCAACTTCAGGTATTACCAAAAACAGTGGTTTGAAACAAGTAGGCGTCTATCTTCAAGGGTTCATGTGTCCGACTACAGACCATTAATGTTTCCTCTTGGCTCTCACATTAAAATTCAAAAATGAACTTTGAGTTTGTACCTCCATAAGATTATGTGACTTGAAAGTGCAGTGTGAAATGAGAAACCATCAATGGACTTTACTAGATCTTATCTTTGACACTCTTACATACTCTCCAGATTCCAGGGTAGTTCTGAACTCTTTTGCTGTGCAGCTGTTTCTGATCATTTGGCCTGCTGTTACTATTAAGACTGGATGTCCATGTTGTGGTCGAGAACTGGGTGGCAAAACCACAGTGGTTTGACAACAAGTGCAGGTAAAACACATGAGGGAACATTTTTCAAATCTGGTACACCATGTTTGTGGCAATCAAATGTTGAAAGTGCTGTCACATGTGGGGATTTGTGCAAAATTTGGCAGCATTTTGAGAGCTGGACCTTCCCGAGCCACTTTCAGAACTGAAGTGAAAAGTTGGTCGGGATTTCAGAGTAGATCGCTTTTATGTCGCATTTATGAAGCGTGACTTTTTCAAAAAGTCTAAAAAAATCTGCAGCTCCACTTCAAGTATCCCCCAGGCATACTTTCACTGAAATAGGTGCATCTACTTTGCACTTGCACCAAATTTATTAATATTGTGTGCCATATTCATAAATTTGGTGTAGGTGCCTCTTAATAAATTAGGGGCATCTCAGGGACTGTGTGCCCTAGAAACTCAAATTTATGTATATTAATATTGAAAAAATATATACAAGCCAAAAAGTTTAACAGTCTAAATTTCAAATCAAAATTTAATTGTCAAATATTTTCCATGATTTTTTGACTACTAAATGAGAGTATACATTTATTATAAATCTAATATAACTTGCAATTTTTTCCATTCTCTAATATGTATTTTAATTAATTACTGTAGATAGAATTTTATAATTTACATCATTTACATCAGTTACTTTATTTGTCTGCCATTTTTCTGGGGGTGGGGGGGGTGGGGAGTGGATGGTAGGATTAAAGTGTATACTAACCAATGACAGAATACTAACATGATTCATCATACTGGACTTTTCTGATATTGGATACCAATGTTCTTGTCTATTTGGCACCACATCATAGTGAGGTTTGTCCATGACCTTGTATGGGGTAAGTAAACCTTCATAATATACAACAGAACAGTTCTAGAGAGCAAACCTAAATCACAAATGAAGTGAACTTCCATAGTTGGTTGAAAGTCACAAAAAGCAAAGGCTGGAGTCAAGGCTTGGACACTGGAGATTAGAGCACAGAGTTCTCGTTGAGCTGGGTTTAAATAGTCAAAGCCCAATATGTCATCAGGTCAGGAGTGGATTGGCCATAGATCTTACAGGGAAAGTTCCCGGTGGGCTGATGCCCAGTGGGCCACCCTGAGACCTCCTCACGACCTGGTGGACATTTTTAGGGATGTATTTTCTGCTTCTGGCAGTATTTTGTTATGAACTGTGGTATTTGGCTCTGTTGGGTGGTATATTGTGCCACATTATGGTATTGCTGGCTCTGCCTTCCATCAATTTGGACCCGACTACAAAACGGGGCCACTTTTAGTATTTTTTCCAGGGCCACTTTAAGTTCCCAGTCCGCTCCTGCATCAGGTCCATGACAATACACCAAAAATTATAATTGGCTGGGGAAAAAAAAACAGTTTGGTCGATCTGAATAGTTTTGTTGTATATTACATGTAGGCTGCTCTATTATTCTGCATATTGTTGCCTATTTGTGTTGCCTTACAAAATAAAATGGATACCTAACAGCTGAAAACTAGAGATGAGCAGCTGTTTCTGCTGCCACTGACAAAGGTGCTACTCCCCCTACTGCTACCTTCGTTACCCTTACCCGTCCGCTACTACTATCACTATTATTACCCCCGTGCAGCCAAAAACATCTACTTCCTTGTCTGTTCCATGCTGTGCTGCTACTGCTGTCACTACTATTGCTGCCACATGCCAATTACCCCTACACATCTTACTATTTCCATATCCACACTCTACTGTATCTGCTCCCAAAAATAAAGGAGACTTTTTCAAGTCTTGTTCATAACGAGCCACTGTTTCTTTCACAATTAAAGCTTCTATGTGTATAAAGAGAGGCACATATTTGGATGCTTGTTCCCAACAAGCCACTGTATTTTTACTATAACAATCTGTGTGTTTAAACATAATCTGCTGTAATAAGTGACAATTGTTGGAAGGTTTGGTATATGAGAAAGCATAACACATGCAATGGCACAGTGTGTTTTTATACACTGTGTTCATTAATGCTGTCAAACATAAGTTTACCCTTAGCTATATATGTCAGTGTCACTCTGACATTATTTGCAAAACAGCAAAAATTCTTTAAAAATATTTTAAAAAGAGAAAACAACAAAGATAGGAGACCTCAGAATGTCCCATGCCAATTTTCAGGCCAATTAGAACACTTTTGTTTTGACCAGAATCTAATCAGAGACAAATCAATATTTTTTAAAAAATTGGATAAATTGGACACAAAACAAATTTCAAGTTTGATCATCTGTGTAAAAATGTAGAATTCATTATGGAATTCTCTATACAGCTATGAATACTATAAAATTATGAAAATAAACATGGGAACATATGCTTTCCTTGACATAGGTAGAATTGTTTGGAAACTTAATGGAATGGTAAGTTTCAGCTTCTATTATCTCCATCTGTTCCTATTCACGGCATTGGGCCATGATGGTAATAAGGCAGTTAATTAAGAGTCATAAGAAAGGTCTGGTACATTAACCATTATGAAGAGGTGAAAAAAGAAAGTATCACAACAATTTAGTATTTGCTAATATGACCTGGTTGATCGACTTTTGCATAGCTAAAGGTATGGGCTGTCATTTTAATGAGTTATGAAAAATGTTTTCTTCCTAATGAGATATTTATGTTCTCATTTCATTATGGTAAGCCGCACTTCCATTGGCCTTACAGGAAACAAGGTAAAGTGTAATACAAATCGTAAGAAAGCTCTAAAAGAGAAATCTTTTCTAAACATTGAAATTGCAACACCAAGAAATCGAGGAAGTAGCAGGTGTCACTAGGATCTGCAGATGATCGCATTTTAAAGCACATAACTTCAATCTATGATAGATGGGAGGTTGAAAACAATGATTTTTAGCCACATGAAACCTCAAAAATCTGATCAAGTCATGTGGGATGATTGTGCAATGCTTCCTGTTCATCAATGTACCAGTTATCACCACTTCGCAAACTGCAAGGGAATATTTGAACTGAGAGAGCAGATCTTTACCCTCCTAGGCTGAGGTGTCAGCACTGTTCAGTGTTGTATGTCCCGGTGGTTGGGAAAACAACAACAAACTGGAATGACAGAAAGAGGTGCATACAAGGGCGTAGTCATAGGTGGTGCAGAGGTAGCAGTTGCTACCGGGCCCAGGGGCCCTGAGGGGGCCCAAAGACCCTTGTGCCCCATAAGAAGACGCCGGTATTATAGAAAGTGCATGCTGGTCAAGTTATAGCTCTGTCTGGGGGGAAGGGGTTAGGTCAAGAGTTTGGCATTGGGGAAGGGGTGCCTTTTCAATTTTTTTTCTCAGGCAGCACGAAGACTATGTGCTTCCCTGGCCACAAAGCACTGAGGGAAGGGGGCCCAAGCTGAACTCTTGCACAAGGGCCCATGAGCCTTTAGCTACGCCCGTGGGTGCATAAAGGTGAAACTTTGCATGAACAGATCATCTGATTACAAGAATGGCACATAGAGATCTATTCTATAGTGCAAGTGAAATTGGACATCACATCCCAAGCCTAGGGCAGCAGAGTCTACACAAACCATCAGAAGGGATTTGTACAACATTGGGCTATGAGCCAGAGGTCCAGCTGCTGGTGACCTCATGCCACCGCTCTCAAAGGTTATCATAGTGTACAGAATGAGGACAATGGAGGCTGAAATGGAGGTCTATCCTCTTCAGCAATGAGTCCAGATTTTGTCTTGGATGTAATGATAGATGGAGATTGGTTGGAGACAACATAAGCAATGTCATGAAGAGGCCTTCACAAGGAAACGTCATGCCAGTCCTGTATTATTATTTTTGGGAGCCACATATTCTTGATTTACTTGTTTCCAACAAATAAATATGTGGGAGGCGTTATTCCATGATTTGGCTTATCCTCAGGCCAAGATACCAATGAGAAATATCAGGACGAGCAATCGCTAATGTCATCACTTGTTCTCATACAAGTGCATTGTTTCTGGACAGTAGAGCACTGTTTAGACCGCACCATATGTTTCCTAGAAATTATAATTTAGGTGACTGCATGATCATATTACCGGCGGCGCCTTTAAATGGGCCCATTAATGCTAATGAGCATCCGTTAATTGGCCCTAAGATTCACATGGAATCTGAACAAAAAAATGTATAGTACACTCCATTGAATGCTGCATTATGAACGTATTTTCCAAGAAAATAGATCTATAAGGCTTCTTTCACAAATCTGAGTCTGTGATGAGATGGTCAGTGGTTCATCCGTGTCGAGCTAATTGAACCCGATGAAGTGGAATTCAATCTGAATTTCAGGATAAAGTCGATTCACTGCAAAATCTAATTTGCTCATGCATCGTGATAGCGAATGCACGTTGACGTATGACATCACCACACCGGCCAGCATGATGACGTAATCACTAGCAGCGCAAGATTTTACTCCAGTTCTTCAATCAAAATAGCAGTGGCCAGCCCATTCCAAGGAGGATTTAAGTATGATTTCATTTATTGTTGTGTTCATTTTACACTGCGTTTTTACTACCACATACTGCGATCATGTATGATCACGGCATCTGAGGGGTACAATGATGGGGGCGGCGCAATCGTAGCTCCCTGTTATTGCACCCACTTCTTACAAAGAAATGTGCTTCGTGACAAAGTAATTTGTCACAAATAGAGATGAGCGAGCACTAAAATGCTTGGGTGCTCGTTATTCGAATCGAATTTTTCCTGATGCTCGGGTGCTCGTTTCGAATAACAAACCCCATTGAAGTCAATGGGAGACTCGAGCATTTTTTGCAGGGGACCGGGGCTCTGCATAGGGAAGGTTGCGTGAAAACCTGGAAACCTCAGAAAATTATGGAAACACCACGAAAATGGACAGGAAACAGCAGGGGCAGCATACATGGATGCCTCTGAGGCTGCCTAATCGTACCATTATGCCAAATTCTGGGCAACAGCCTGGTGGTGACCCTCAAGGCAATTGTGCTGACCCAGACCAAGATGGGCAAGGCACATGTGCTGGCACATGTTAGGAAAGCACCCAACTAGGTGCAACGAAGGTCCATCACCGCCTGCAGGTGACACCACTGCTCATGCTGGCACTGCTGTGCTATCCCCCACCCCACGATGCAGGCATAAGCCTGACACAGCATGGTGACAGCGTAGTGACACCAACAAGTGACCAAGTTAGATTGAGGTAGCAGGTGAAGCACCCAAAAATGTAGCCTGACACAGCTTGGCAGTGACACCACCAATGCCTTGGTCAGACTGAGATTGCAGTCAATCTGTCTGTAGGTGAGCCTCCCAAAAATTTGTTTTGGAGTGTCCGAAGTTGACCCTCCTAAAAAATTGTTTTGGAGTGTCTGTAGTTGACCCTCCTGTAAAATATTTTTTTTGTTTTTCCTGTTATTAGTTTATGTACAACCCATGGCTGGCATGGTGGGAATATATAGGTTTGCTTCACAGACGGTCCACTGCACCGTTACATTTTCTTCATCATTGCCAATTACTTTTTCACCAACTGTTGTCTGGCAATGATAAAGGGGAAGGTGAATCCACTGCCGAAGAAAAGTGTCATCCTCCTACAAGTCTCCACTTGTTCTCAATAGAAAAGGGGATGTTCTTGCCGTGGCCTTCCTCATAGTGGCTGCTTCTGCGGACGACAGAGGTGGTGTACCTACGGACAGCCTGACCGAACATGATGGCAGACGGGGAGACACTCCGTCATGTAAAATTGTTTTTTGAGTGTCTGTATTTGACGCTACTAAAAAAATTATTGGAGAGAGGGCCTGTAGGTGGCCCTCCATAAACATTGTTTGTATAGAGCACCAGTTGGCTCTCAGAAACATTGCCTGTTGGCTCAGCATTTCTGTGCGAAGAGGAGGAGGAGGAGGGGTTGGAGGAAGAGGCATAATAAGTCTGAGAAACCGTGACCGAGGTAGGCCCCACAATCCTTGGTGTGGGCATTACACGAGTGGCCCCAGGGTCAGACTCGATCCCAGCCTCTACCAAGTTAACCCAATGTGCCGTCAGGGAGATATAGTGTCCCTGCCCACCAGCACTTGTCCACGTGTCCGTGGTTAGGTGGACCTCATCACTAACCGCGTTGGTCAGGGCACGGATGATGTTCTGTGACACGTGCTGGTGTAGGGCTGGGACAGCACATCGGGAAAAATAGTGGGGGCTGGGGACCAAGTACTGAAGGACAGCCACCGCCATCAGGTTGCGGAAAGCCTCAGTCTCTACAAGTCTATAGGGCAGCATCTCCAGGCTCAACAATTTGGAGATGTGGACATTTAGGGCTTGTGCATGTGGGTGGCTGGAATTGTATTTGCGCTTGCGCTCAAATGTCTGCTGCAAAGACAGCTGAATGCTGCGCTGGGACACATGGGCAGTGACATTTGAGCGCAGGAGGTGAACGGCCTTGGTTCCACTGAGTCGGGTGTTTAGCACTCATATGCCTGCGCATGCTGGTAGTGGTTAGGCTGGTAGTGGTGGCTCCCCTGCTGATCTTGGTGTGACACAGGTTGCACACCACAGTCCGTCGGTCATCCTCACTTTCTTTAAAAAACCTCCAGACTTGCGAACATCTAGGCCTCGGCACGGGAACTTGACTCCGTGAAACAGTTGCTGATCTACCTGCTCTGGCCCTGCTTCTCCCTCTGGCCACCCCACTGCCTCTTCCAACCTGTTCTGGTGCTGCACTGGCCTCCCCCTCAGAAGCACTGTCTTGAGTTGGATTACCAACCCAGCTCGGGTCAGTCACCTCATCATCCACCAGCTCTTCCTCCGATTCCTCACTCTGCTCCCCCCTCCGACTTACTGCCCTGACCACAAAGTCACTGTCTGACAACCATGTCTCATCATCATCATCATCATCCGATACCTCTTCACGCACTACTTGCACTAATTCCACACTCACATCACCCACAAACCGCGAAAGTTCTACATTTTGGGCATCGGGACAGAGCAACTGCTCAGGTTGCTGTTGAGCAGTGGTTTGTGTCTCTGGGTAGGGTCCTGAAAAGATGTGAGAAGAAGTATGCCGGATCCGAATCCATACTTTCCGTGGGGGGGGGGGGCAGGCTGGGGCTGGAGGAGCCAGAGGTCTACTCCCTTGGCTAGCGTGGGTGGACCTGTTCGCACTGTTGTGGTTTCAATAGTGGTGTACCACGTGAACCAGTAAGTTGCGAGATGAAGCTAGGGAGCGAAACTCTGCGGCGTTCCACTGCTCCCTCATCAACATGTACAGTGTCACCCTGCCCAAGACCATGGCCTCTGCCCCCTACACTACTTGAACGCCCACGCCCGTGCCCACGCCCTCGTCCTCGACCCTTAGCCCTTGGGTTCAACATTTTTTATGTTCACTTCAATGTATGATATAGGGATGAGCGAACTTTTGAAAAGTTCACTTCGCTTCGGTGAACTTTCGTGAAGTTCGGATTCGTACGAACCGAACCTAAAACGAACCTTCCTATAACGGCTGAATAATTGCTGCTACAATAATGGGAGTCTGATAGGGTATAGTTTCGTTTACTTGCAGTTGCTATTACAATGAAAAAAGTGGAAAAAATCCAAGTGACTTCAACAACAGCGACGCAAAATATACAGTAACATATTTGAGAATTTACACTAATGCGTACACTAATGCGAACATTCCCGCACAAATAACGAACATACAGTGTAGCGTTGTCAAAGGTACGCTACTTAACTGAATATGTACGCATTAGCGTACTCATACACTGCGTCTACGAACATTCCTACTCAAGTAACGAACATACAGTGTAGCGTTGTCAAAGGTACGCTACTTAACTGAATATGTACGCATTAGCATACATTCTCAATAAATTGCATCTCAATATTTTGCGTCGCCGTTATTTTAACCAGATTCGTTACGAACTTTCTCAAAATTCGGTTCGGTGATGAACCGAACTTTTGGGAAAGTTCGTAACAAATCTGGTTCGTTACGGTTCGGTTCGCTCATCCCTAGTATGATATATAACTGAGAGAAAAAAACGTAGTCTTTAGACGGCGGCTTTTGTACCGCAAACCACTCAATTTGTCGCTGCACTGTATAATTTGAAAACTGAGAGAAAAGACGTAGTGTTTAGATGTAGGCTTTAGGCCCTCAAATCACTGAATTTGTCGCTGCACTGTATAATTTGAAAACTAAGAGAATAAACGTAGTGTTTAGATGGCGGTTTTTGTCCCGCAAACCACTCAATTTGTCGCTGCACTGTATAATTTGAAAACTGAGAGAAAAGACGTAGTGTTTAGATGTAGGCTTTAGGCCCCGCAAATCACTGAATTTGTCGCTGCACTGTATAATTTGAAAACTGAGAG